>JARHVA010004715.1:397500-402500 GCA_037957365.1 Torreya grandis
ATTAATAAAATATTATGTGGTCCTAGGATAAATTCTTAAATTAAATTCAAAACATAATGAAATACTTTATAAAAAAGGGTGCCACTTAAAAGTATTGTATTCATTTTGGGGTAATTATTATGGGAGAATTGTCATAGGATTTTTATTACTAAGACCTTAATTTCATTAGATAAAATGTCTAAGAGACAAAGTTTGAAGGAATTCCATTAAAGGAATTATTTTAGAAAAAAATTTCATAAAAATTCTCTTGAAGACTTAATTTTCTCACACAAAATGTCTAAAATAATGCTTGAAGGGATGGTCTCCAAAGGTCCAAAGGGCATGATGTTTTAAAAAAATGTCCAAAGGAATTAGCTAAAGGGAAAAAGGCCCAGGAAAAAAGTCTTAAAGGATAAGCAGACACTTTAAAAAGGGCCTAAGGGTCTTTTTCAAAATGTTTGAAGGGTCATTCAGAAAGTCTGAAGGGCATGTACCCTTGGGGGAATTGTTTCGATCCTTTTGCATTGGATAAAATGTTTGAGACATAATGTCAAAAATAATTGGCCTGGGGTGAAAGTACCAAAGGATAGGCTCATAGGAAAAAAAATACTTGAGATAAAATTTTGGAAAGACATCTTTCAAAAAGGGCTAAAGGGTTTACTTTTTAGGGTACAAAGGGCTCATGACAAAAATACCAAAGGGTAGGTTAGTATGGAAAAGGGTCATTATAAAAGTCCCAAAGGGTAACCATTAAAGTCCCAAAGGGCACTTTCAAAAGTCCAAATAGTATGTTCAAAAACATTGAAGGAATATGTGTCCTTAATAAAAATACTAAAGGGTAAGTTGCATAAACCTTGAAGGGTAGGTTCATTTTCTTGAGAAATATGTTTGGGACAAAATGCCTAAAGGATCTCAATTTTCTTGGGTAAATTTTCTTGGAAAAAATTTCCAAAATAAAGGTTTAAAAAGGAAAAGGTGTAGGACAAAAGTCTTGAAGGATAGGTGAGGAGGGGCCGAAGGGAAATTATTATAGGTCTGAAGGAATTCTATCAAGCAAAATGGATGCAAAAAAAGGCTTAAAGACATTTTTCACAAAAGCCTAAAGGGTAGGTTTAGAAGGGCTAAGGGCATTTCAAAAGTTCTGAAGGGAAATTTCAAAATGCTGAAGGGTAATTTCTATCTAGCAAAAATATGAAGGGTATACTTTGTAGGGCATTCATCCTTGATAAATGTCTCGAATAATCTACTTCATAAAGTTTGAAGGGAAATCTCAAAAAAGCTAAATGGAAATCTTAAAAAATATAAAGGATAACTTGCACAAAGCTTGAAGGGTAGGTTCAAAGGGGTGAAGGGAAGTTATGTTGATGAAAGTGTATCGACAAGATTATCCATAAGAATAATTTTGATTTAAGGAAATTGTTTTGATAGAATTTTTGTGGGGAAAATATTATGAAGAGAAAATTCTACTGGACAAAATATTTGACACATTAAACTCAAAAAGTAATTCATGCAAAAAAAAGTTATAAAGAGAAAAAATCGAAAACATAAATCCCAACAAAGACTCCCAAAGAAGGTTAGTCCATGAAAACACAATACCAGTGCCATCTTGACAAAGTATAAAAGGAAAAATCATGATCTTCTCCCATATTTTGCATAAACATATAGAAGAGGGGCTCAAATCCAAGACCATAGTTTGAAAAAAAGTGGGTCCCCATTTCCTTATGGGAAAAGGGGGTGTTATAGGTATAACAAATGGTGAGTTACAAGGGGAATAATCTTGAGTATTCAAGAACCCAGAACTCTAGTTTACAATCTCAAATCACTCATGAAGTGTGCCATAGAAGAATAATTAAATCAAAAACATGAAAATGAGTCCTAAGTTTATTTGCACAACATACTTTTCTTCTAATTTATTACATCTATGTGTGTTAAAATGTGTAGTTTATTTAACCCCTACTGTGATGAGTTTTTCAAATGCTTTGATGGGGATATAGGTTTCATTTCATTAAATATTAAAGATCAAAAATAAGGGAAGCTCAAACATTTATCTACTTCAAGCTAGGAATCCATATCTCTGACAGAGGTACCTTGGGATCCTTATCTTCTCATTACATTAATTTCTTTTGATAATGATTCATGGTACATTAACCTTATTTCATCATGTGAGCCTTTTGATTTTAATTAAATTTTATTTAGCTCTTTTGAGTCCATTGATTATTTATTTTTTTGTTTTTATTTCACTCTTATTTTATTTTTGAATGGAAAAAAGAAGAGATAGAACCCTAGTGATCTGGTATAATTATAAAACAAATCATTACTAGAATGTCCATGCTAGCTACACCTACACCCAAAATTACCACTTATAAAGGGTATATAATGCGATAAGTGCATTTGATCCAATAAATAAATAAATCATTCTAAATTTGTATGAAGTAATCTGAGAGGAACTTCCACATGCTTGGTAAAATTATTTAATTATGAAACCATTTATAATAATCCATGATTACCTACCTTCATCCTAAAGGCTCAAAAACACAAAAATATGCCTAACCTATAAACTAATCCCAAAGTGTCCAAATTTTAATTTTCCTCTTTTCTAGAATTCATAAGCTTAGTTCATTTGATTTTTTAGCTTAGTTATAGTAGATCACCCATAATTATGATCATCAAAGAAAGTAAATAACAACTAATCTAAGAAAGCATTGAAATCGAATCTAGAAAACAAGAGACTAATCTATCAAAGCAAAATAATGAAAGTAGAAAATATTAATCTAATGAAAAAAAAATGACATAAAATAAGAAACCTAACCTACTCCTAATTTAAATAAAACCCAAATAGTATGGGGGATGGATTTAGAAACTTTTTTTAGTATCCTTTTCACTCTTTCATAATAAAAAGGTTTTCCCCATTAAATTTATGAAATAGGCAGGAACATCCTTGTATTCATTCAATAGAATTTTGAGCCTTTCCCTCATATTATATAACAAAACATCAGGGTTACTCATTGGGACATCCTAGACATAATAAACAAATAACTCTTCCTTGTGATACATATGTTTTGAAATCTCAACATTATTAACCATGTATTCAAGAGAACCTGATTTAGACAAATAATCCTTGAAAGCACCTATTGAGATAGATATTAGATCTGACCTATGGTCTTGAAAGTCATCATCCTCTATGAACTCATTATGGTAAAGGTCATCAAATATAGAGTTATAATCATAAGTATAATCATGAATAACATATTCCTCAAAAACATCATCTAAAATCTCACTTTGAGTGTGACCTTAAATATTTGAATGAATCAATTCTTGACTTTACAAATCACAAATAAAAAATTTGTTAACTTGGGGCTCACTATTTTTGATTTTAGGAGTGAGGGATTCATTAACTATTAATTCTAGAGTGATCATCTCATCCAATGCATTTTTTTGATCCTTTTGTTGTTTTTATTTCAAATAGTTATACTTTGGAAGATATGAAACTTCACATGTATTGAATGTGAAATCAAAGGTATTTTATTCAATGCTAATTAATGTTGATGTCCACACACATGGGGGTTCCTAGTCAATCATATAATTAACCACAATGTCTAGCACATTAGAGTTAGGAACCAAATTGAATTCAACATCTATCAAATCAAGGCATGAACATATATGTGAATTAATTCCATTATAAGGGAGATTAAAAATAGAATCAAAATTATTGAGGAAAGCTGACATACCTTTTCCATTTTCCCCATAATAAAAATACATACCTTCCTTAGGCATGACATAATCTAAAATCTCAATATTGGATCCTACATGATCAGAGGAAAATAATTTAGGAATATAATCATCAAATGATTCCTATTTGAGAGGTTATAATGCAAATTAATAGTCACAAGAGTCATCAACACCATCTTCAAATATAATATCTTCTTTTACAAGGCAAATTAATCAATCCTCTGCCTAGGGATATTCTGTCTCATAGAGATGTTATAAAGGTTGGTAGTGTTCCTTAAAATTAACACTTTCCTCACTACCATCATTTATTTATTTAATTATCTCATAAAATACAAGGATGAAATCAATATGATCTAATTCTCCTAGCTAGACAGATTCCTCTTTTATGATCCAATCATCCTCTCTATCTGGGATCTCTTCTTCCTTGTGCATAGTGTCTATATTAAAAAGAAACCCTTCCATTATGTTCATATTTGGGCACAGTAACAATCTTTCTCTTCAGATAGCCTCTAGATAATTTGTAACCAACATACCTATAGACAACCTCGTAAAGGGTGTTAAATTACTTTTTATATTATGAGCATCAATATTTGGATCAGATCATATCAAAAAATATTCCTCAAAATCAATCCAATTAGTAATAGGATTAGTGCCAACTCTACAAGCCAATCATGCATTTCTTATCCCAACATGAAAGGGAACAAATTGAAGATTACATCCTAAAATCTTACATCCATAACATTCATAACATATGTGTAAGTAGTAAAATTCCCTTCAAAAACTCTTGGGTGATTATAATGGAACTTAGGAAGGTATTTGAATGGGTCATCAAGGAAATCATGTTGAATACCTGAGATATCTATAGGTCCTTTGTCAAGGAAATCCATTATCAAAATGTTTAGTACAATCAAAGATACAACCATCGATCTAGTACCAATTAACTATTGATGTATGTTTTATGCATGTCACAACCATAATGAAGTAGCCTCTAACATTTTAGGATCTCAATGGAGATAAACTCCACTCTAGAGCACGTGTTGTAGGTATACAGTCTATTACAACCTATTGATACAATAGTTGGTAGGGCATGTAGGTTGTTGATAAGGCTTTTTGGATAGAGGTGTGGTTCCTAAAGGATTATTAATCTCTACATTAATTGGATGGGAGGATGGATTATAATCTAGAGTGGGTAGGTCTCAAAACAAACTCAAAAAAAAAAGAGGGAAGGGTAAGGTAGAAAAAAATGATTTTGTGGTTTTTGGTAATCACTACCTCTATTGGTTTCTAAAATA